>CM042390.1:2798919-2826419 GCA_023634145.1 Thymallus thymallus | reverse complement strand
GGCGGTGGGGGCCCGGAAGGGTTGGGCAGGGATGTACTGGGCATTGACCAACTGCTCGTCGGGTGGGGGAGGCGAGCGTAGCGGGGGCGGGGCTAGGTAGCCGTTGTGGAAGTGCTGGGGTGAGTCAGGCTCGCTGCTGCTAGGGTCCTGGGATGGAGCTCCACCGAAGGGGTAGTCCAGGGAGGCAGAGCAGGTGTTGGCCAGGGGGGGCTGCCTGGGTTGGGGGTAGTGAGGGTGGGGGTGCTGGTGGTGGTGGTGAGGAGGGTCCTCAGGGAGCAGGGCCATGACTGCGTAAGGCTCCTGGTCCAGGCTGCGGCAGGCCCAGGATGGAGGGGGACCCTCGTAACTGCTGGGGGAAACCGCAGCAGCGGCGTGGTGGTTGGGGTGGGGGTGATGGTCAGGGATGGAGTGAGTGGCTGGCGGAGGCTCGGGCTCCTTGCGGCAAAGGCTTCTCTGGCGGGCCACGGTAATGGCGGTGCGGGCCTCTTGCAGACCCATGCTGGTGCGGGGCTTGCAGGGCCGGAGGGGCAGGGCACGGCGCTGGATCAAACCCAGGATGTAGGTCTCCACACGCTGGGCCTGGCGGTAGTCCTCCTCTGTGGGCTCCCCCTCCACTGAATCTCCCCCTAGCTCCAGCTCTCCTCCTGGCCCCTCACTGGTGTCCCAGGGCCAGGCCTTGCCTTCCCCCTCTCCTTCGCTAGCCCCTTCAGCGATGCCCTCCAGGGAGGGGTAGGGAGCTGAGAAGGAGCGGGGGACTGTGGGGCGGGACCCGGATTCTGGCTGTCCGTCCCGATTGGCCACAAAGAATTCCCCTGGAAAACAGAACCAGTAACATGGTTATAGTCAGACACAAAACAAAGGATAACCCCAGCTTTTTTGATAGTGACAGAGCAATAGAGAGACTACACAGACATTGGCTAAGGCTGCGTCTAAAGCAGGATTTTGTAATCTCTGTCAAAATGGTTGTTGGCAGACTATGGAAAGGAACAAGAGCATCTGTAAAAAATAAATCTGCCATGTCTGTGGTTTTCACCGACATTGTGTCCTGACCCATCTAAACCCTCTAAAATGTTATTGTAACCCTGCAGGTAAACAAATGCTTCTAACCACAACTGAGACTTAACCCAAAACTTAGCCACGGGACTAATACATTGACTCAAAGAAAGTCATGGGTTGTGCTTGTTTCACCAGCCATCAGTGCTTAGTCTATGTGTGTCCAATGTATGCTTTATCTCCCGAGTGGTCTAAGGCACTGCATCTCAGTGCTAGAGGCGTCACTACATACCCTGGTTCGATCCCAGGCTGTATCACAACCGGCCGTGATCGGGAGTCCTATAGGGCGGCACACAATTGGCACAGCGTTGTCCGGGTTCGCGGAGGGTTTGGCCGGGGTAGGACGTCATTGCAAATAAGAATTTATTCTTAACTGACTTGCCTCGTTAAATAAAATATGTTGTTGCTGTATGTGTCTTGCTGGTGACATATCCAATTTCCCCACGTGAGATTAATAACGTTTATTCAATTAAATTCAATTTACACTCTTAGGGAAGAAAGGTGCTATCTAGAACCTAAAAGGGTTCTTCAACTGTTCCCATAGGACGTCACCAACCGGTCAATCAAGATCTACATAGAACCAAAAAGCGTTCTACCTTGCTGTGAGTTCTATACACACACCAGGGACCACGGACGTAGCCCTAGCTGTGAGTTCTATACACACACCAGGGACCACGGACGTAGCCCTAGCTGTGAGTTCTATACACACACCAGGGACCACGGACGTAGCCCTAGCTGTGAGTTCTATACACACACCAGGGACCACGGACGTAGCCCTAGCTGTGAGTTCTATACACACACCAGGGACCACGGACGTAGCCCTAGCTGTGAGTTCTATACACACACCAGGGACCACGGACGTAGCCCTAGCTGTGAGTTCTATACACCCACCAGGGACCACGGACGTAGCCCTAGCTGTGAGTTCTATACACACACCAGGGACCACGGACGTAGCCCTAGCTGAGAGTACAATACACACACCAGGTACCACGGACGTAGCCCTAGCTGAGAGTACAATACACACACCAGGGGCCACGGACGTAGCCTTAGCTCTGAGTTCTATACACACACCAGAGACCACGGATGTAGCCCTAGCTGTGAGGACAATAC
This sequence comes from Thymallus thymallus, assembly GCA_023634145.1. Classification (NCBI taxonomy): domain Eukaryota; kingdom Metazoa; phylum Chordata; class Actinopteri; order Salmoniformes; family Salmonidae; genus Thymallus; species Thymallus thymallus. The sequence goes on along the minus strand of CM042390.1, from coordinate 2,824,256 downwards.
ACACACCAGGGATCACGGACGTAGCCCTAGCTGTGAGTACAATACACACACCGGGGACCACGGACGTAGCCCTAGCTGTGAGTACAATACACACACCAGGGGCCACGGACGTAGCCTTAGCTCTGAGTTCTATACACACACCAGGGACCACGGACGTAGCCCTAGCTGTGAGTACAAAACACACACCAGGGACCACGGACGTAGCCCTAGCTGTGAGGACAATACATACACCAGGGACCACGGACGTAGCCCTAGCTGTGAGTACAATACACACACCAGGGACCACGGACGTAACCCTAGCTGTGAGGACAATACACACACCAGGGACCACGGACGTAGCCCTAGCTGTGAGGACAATACATACACCAGGGACCACGGACGTAGCCCTAGCTGTGAGTACAATACACACACCAGGGACCACGGACGTAGCCCTAGCTGTGAGGACAATACACACACCAGGGACCACGGACGTAGCCCTAGCTGTGAGGACAATACACACAGCTGCAAAAACACCGAACACTGTTTATTGTGGCCAACGGTTAAAGACACAACACAGGCTGTGTTCCAAAAGGCTCCCTATAGATGCGATAAATAGGTCAATGGATTGCAGACCGTGGGGATAGAAGAAGGATGCCGGATTGCCGCACATTCAACAAATCTGGATATTCGTCAAATCATTCATGATTGATGTAATGTAACAGGTCCACAATGTGGTTACTAAAGTCAGATTTGGATATATTTGGCTGTTTTCGGTGCCCAACGTTTAGAAGTTGTCCCTTTTCAGGTTTAGAATAAGTGACTGCTATGCTAACTCCTGCTCGTATAAGATGGTAGCATAGCTAGCATACAGAAATTGACGGTGGTAGTCAAAGTCATTTTTAACTGTAATGCAGTTGATTGGTAAAATACACATACTGTATAAACAATAGCCTTATTGTAGCCTAACAACACCCATGCCAATATATCCTCCAAACCACGGCTTCTAGGGCATTATCACTTAATGAGTGCACTACTTTTCCCCAGAGCCCGTTTGGGGGCGCAGACACAGTGTTCTGTTGAATCCTTACACACAGATAGAATAAACAGCTGAGGCTCTACTCAACTGTACGTCAAGCTAAAGTATGTCTGTGCCCCAGAAGTAGTGCACTGTAAAGGGAACAGCGTGCCATTTGGGACACAACCTCTGTCTTCCCTAAGCTAGTCTGCATGTATCCCCCGCAGACACTGATTTAAATGGACATTGCACTCCAAAAAGTTTGTTCAATGTTTTCAGACCTCAAAAGTAGTCTCATACCAAGATACAGGTATGTCCACATCCCATGCCTGGTTTCTTGACAAAATACTGTATCCAACAAACTTTGATTTTGGAGTGTATTGTCCAGAAAATAAAAGCACAATACAATACTATAACAATTCAACATTTGTATCTTTAAGAGCACATCTTCCTAATCTAAAAACTAGAAGCCAATTACTGAAGGGAACTCAAGTAGAAGAGAATCCATTAGTATAGGTCCTTCACTTTAGTTTAATGGGAAATAAATGGGTTTCTGTTTGTTTTGTTGCGCGTCTAGAACCGGGCTAGGTCCGGGCTATTTGGGGGCGTTGATTGAGTCTGATGGCGTCTGGCTCTAATGTGCTTCTGCTGGCCGATGCTCTGTGGGGGACATAGTGCCAGCTTGGCATAATTGTTGGCATCAATGTTGCCATCTTGCACTGTCTATGTGGACTAATATACATTTAGTAAGCATGTAGTCTGACCTGATCAAACAGATACCCAAGAGTATAAATGGATATTGCTCTATATCTGGGTAAATGCATTTGCTGAGCAATCGTGACGTTACAGAAATTGAATACAAAAAGCTAATAAAATTACGTGAATGGTTCGCTTAGGTATCCGTGTAGGCTATATTGATGCATTTGCATGACGTGTGTGTCACAGGAGGTTAGTGGCACCTTAATTAGGGAGGACGGGCTTCTGGTAATGGCCGGAGAGGAATATTATCAAATACATCAAACATGTGGCTTCCATGTGTTTGATGCCATTTATTTTCCTCCGTTCCAGACATTATTATGAGGCGTCCTCCCCCCAGCAGCGTCCGCTGGTGTGTGTGTGTGTAGTCACTTACCGGTTGATTTGGGCCTGTGGTTGGCGTAGGCCATGCGGATGGCTCGGGCAGTGCTGGGGGAAAGCTCTCCAAACCCAGAGGAATCAGAGACACCCATAGGAGACAGGCCCTCACTCAGCTCACAGAATCCTGCAAACACATGTATACCATTTGGCAGATGTTTTTATCTGAAGTGACATACAGTACAGTGAACGCATACATTTTTCGTATGTGTATGAGGTCCCTAATTAACCATCACCACCTTACCTTTGCTACCTCCGTGCTCTTACCAACTGAGCCACACAGGACCAATACCACTCAGGTCTCAGCCAAATGATGATCTGGGAGTACTGGTATGCAGGTGCAACAGTCTGTATTTCCTATGGATGGTTGTTTCTACAGTCATATGCATACAGTGTATTGCTTACTTTTCTTATGAACCGGAAACACTAACTGTTTTGAAAAGAAACAAACTGCCATGTTCACTTGTGTCCACCACTAACGTAACTTTGTCAGCTGTAGGCAGGTGGGTCCCACCTGATATTGGCCTCTCTCTCTAGATTGAATTGTAATCTTTTAGTGAGCTTTTACTTTTTTGTTTACTGTCTTTCTCTCCCTGCAACCAAGAGTGCATTTTGTAGTTTTTTTTGTTACTGTGAGATCACAAAATGTTCTGTTACTGTGAGATCACAAAATGTTCTGTTACTGTGAGATCACAAAATGTTCTGTTACTGTGAGATCACAAAATGTTCTGTTACTGTGAGATCATAAAATGTTCTGTTACTGTGAGATCACAAAATGTTCTGTTACTGTGAGATCACAAAATGTTCTGTTACTGTGAGATCACAAAATGTTCTGTTACTGTCAGATCTCAAAATGTTCTGTTACTGTGAGATCACAAAATGTTCTGTTACTGTGAGATCACAAAATGTTCTGTTACTGTGAGATCACAAAATGTTCTGTTACTGTGAGATCACAAAATGTTCTGTTACTGTCAGATCATAAAATGTTCGGTCACTGTGATCATAAAAAATATCTGTAAGTGGTGTAAAAATACACAAACTATAATTAAAATACTTAATACTTAATATTCTTGTTTGTTTCATTATTTTGGGTGTAACACCTTAAAACATGATTTTATTGTTGCCTTCAAATTATAATGTGGGTCCCGAAAATAACGACAAAAGAGCGTTGAGCTGGTAGTCAGGTCTGGCTCAAAAGAGTAAGCCCACTCAAAAGACTTACACAGCATTTATTTTACGTGACTATAGCTGATGAACATTCAGTTATGAAGAGAAGACTGCTAGCAGATATACTGTGGCCTTGTATCCCAATGTTATTTTTCCACGTTGAAAGTGAATGGCATGTTAGTCATTTACTCATTCCTCAAGTTATTTGATGCCTCTCAAGGTTTCCTTTTTTAAACTCTCAAGGCTTCTCAAAGCATTTTGCAATGTGCCATCCTCAATCTCCAAATCGCCAGCCGACTGTGCATACTTTGAGGTAATTGACCCAACATTAGCCTTGTAATTGACTCAACATTTGCCGTGGATTTAATACTCCTGGCATCTTCGGGGAGCTGAAAGAACATTTTTGTTGGATGGCTCACTGCTCTTCAAGCCAAGTCATTTTCAACTCTCTGCAAAAACGCTCCCTCGGAAAACTGAATGCATTTATCAATTTAATGTGGGCTTTGGAACTGTCTCCTGCTTTGATTCACAAAGAACACAAGCAACGCAGCCCTAGATAATCCCTCAATATCAGTGTAGGCTTCTCAGAGGAGGAAGGGGAGGACCAACCTCCTCAGTGAATTTAATAAAAATAAAAATAGTGAAACATTTAAAAAGTTATCCTTTATAGATAAAACTATACTAAATATACTCACGTCACCAAATAATTGATTAAAACACACTGTTTACAGTAGCCTCAACAGCACTCTGTAGGGTAGCACAATGGTGTAGCTGGAGGACAGCTAGCTTCCATCCTCCTCTGGGTACATTGACTTCAATACTAAACCTAGGAGGCTCATAGTTCATACACATCAATGTAAATTTCTGACTTCATCTATCTATCTATCTATCTATCTATCTATCTATCTATCTATCTATCTATCTATCTATCTATCTATCTATCTATCTATCTATCTATCTATCTATCTATCTATCTATCTATCTATCTATCTATCTATCTATCTATCTATCTATCTATCTATCTATCTATCTATCTATCTATCTATCTATCTATCTATCTATCTATCTATCTATATCATACCTTACCATCCTAAAATAGAGCAGACGTGTCTACCTGTTGTTGTTGCTGCTAGACTAACAAATCACCTCATATAATGATGTCAGCCTCTGAGCCGAGGACAGAAACTAGATGGACCTTGGTAATCTCTCTCTCTGCCTCTCAGCATCCGATGGTGACGTGCTCAGGTTGAACTAGAGCATGGAGGCATGGAACTAGAGCAGGCTCATGGTTAGGCCTATCCTCGCTATGTGTGAGCAGTACATTGATTACAACGACTTCATAAAATAAATGTTTCTTAACTGATTCACTACCATGCATATGTGACAGACTGAGTTGGAAGCTGGGTGTCCTGCTCACCACGATACTATAGGCATTAGCTTATAGGAGCTAACACAATTCTTCTGGTCTCGGGTAAGGATACTCATCACGCAACCACCAATGTTACACATAGTAGATGACATAATATACACTTTCTCCCACACCAAACTGTCATACTACCGACAATGGCTATGTTTTGTTTAGCAGAAATATGATAGATTGAACAAATTCTGGTAACTTTCCCATCACAGGTTTTCCAGAAATCCCAGTTGGAGGATTTCTGGATTTCCTGCTTATTCCCTGCTGATTCGAGGAATCTTGAATCCGGGGTATATGGAAAACCTGGGAATTTTGCAATCATACTCAAGGGTCCAATTTGTGTAGTGTTATGTTACCTGAGCTGGGCCGACTGTCCACCACGTCAGTAGGGGGCTCCACTGCGTTATCCTCTGTATCAACCCTCAGCTCCCCAACCTGCTGCTCCAGAGATGCCATCAGACCCCATGGAGTACATTGTAGACTGCTCTGGAACACAAACAGAGAAATAGAATCAAGGTTAGAGACTGTATTTGGATGTTCTCTACACGGTCTCATCTCCCAGGGTCAGAGACAAAGCCAGAGACAAAGACAAATCACAAACAACCTTCACATTCGCAGACATCTATTACAACACGCACTTATACGGGCGGCAGGTAGCCTAGCGGTTAGAGCGGTGGCCCAGTAACCGAAAGGTCGCTCGTTTGAATACACGAGACGACAAGGTGAAAAGATCTGTCGATGTGCCCTAGAACAAGGCACCTAACCCTAACTTGCTCCAGGGGTGCTGTACTACTATGGCTGACCCTGTAAAACAACACATTTCACTGCACCTATCCGGTGTATGTGACAATATTTGTTTTTATTAACAAAAGAGTGGAATAGTAACACTCCATTCCCCCCACACGCAGATATACACTGAGATACAAGGATACACACACACACACACACACACACACACACACACACACACACACACACACACACACACACACACACACACACACACACACACACACACACACACACAAAGCCTCTGCCAAATCTCTCAAACAAATGGTTGGTGAATGATGGGAACAGCATCGGCTTTGGAGGAGCTGTCAAAACAACCGGCCTCAGCCTTCGCCCCATGAGCGGAACAGCGGAACCAAATATATTGCAGACAGAAGGAGAAAGAGAACGAGAGAACGAGAGAGGGAGAGAGCGAGAGAGGGGGAAGAGGGAGAGAACGAGAGAGGGGGAAGAGGGAGAGAACGAGAGAGGGGGGTGGAGCAAACCTTGAGCATCCCTTACTCAATCAATAAATAAATTGCACAATCAATCAACCAATCGAGCATCCATTTACTGAAATGCCCGTAGCAGGGAAGCAAGAGAGTGAGAGAGAGAGAGAGAGAGAGAAAGAGAGAGAAAAAAGAGACAGAAAGAGTGAGAGAGTGAGGGACATAACTCAACCTGTGTACAGTCAGCTGATTTCTCATGGGATTAGCTCACATGCTTACCATGTTAACCCTGATCTGAGACTAGATCTAACGCTTCCATATACACAGTGAACAGTAAGCAGTTGATTTCTAACTCTTGACTTTTTCTAATCAGTTAATCTATAGCTTTTCAACCATTACGATTGTTCTGAAAGACAGTTTATACACATACTGTTGGTTCAGGTGCAGGATAAAAATAGAAATTCAGTGTTGGGAGATGACTTACTTTTTCTAGGTCTGTCCTAGAGAGGGTAGTGGGAGGATGGTTTTAATCACTGCTGAATCACACACACACACACACACACACACACACACACACACACACACACACACACACACACACACACACACACACACACACACACACACACACACACACACACACACACACACACACACACACACACACACACACACACACACACACACACACACACACACACACACACACTGCTCCCTCATAACATAGGCGTGGTTCCACCAGCTGAGAAGGCAGAAAAGCCTGGTGGGCAGAGATAATGTTCCATATTTTATACAGAGGAGAAAGAGAGGGGGAATCTGGGAATTATGCTGATGTAGAGTGTTAGAGTGTGTGTGGTCACACAAACTGACACAGACAACGCACACCTGCGCACATTGTAGACGTCAAATGAAAACCCACACTTGCACACACATTCTACAGCCCAACACACACACACACAGCTGTTAGACTCGCCGGGGGAGTCAAACATCTGATGGGGGGGGCGGGGGGGAGGAGGTCTCCACAGTGCAGCTGAGAACGAACTGGACATCCCTGTTTGAATCCGGTAAAAATAACCATATAAAAGCAGGGGAGATGTGGGGTGAAAACACAGACATGCTGATCCGTCCAGCAAAACATGGTGAACTTACTGGAAAGAAGGGCAAGAGGAAAGGTGGAGGGAGAAATGGAGGAAGAGTTGGGGGGGAGAGAGAGAAGAGAAAGATATAAAAGGGAGAGAAGAGAGAAATAGCTTTGACAATGTCAGTGCTCAAGTATTCCACATGAAAACAAGAGGTTGGGTGATTGGTGAACACTAACTGATTTGAGGGTTATCAGGGTAGTACGATGACAGATAGTGCTTGGCTGGAACAAAAGCCTGCTAGAGCTTCCCTATTCTCCATGTGATATGAATGGAAGTGGAGTTGACTGGGGCACTTGGAGTGTTAATCCGAGGATATATGTAGGACCAGAGGCTTTGTAGTTTGACCTGTATAGGGTTTACAGAGGTTTGATCTTAGGGATTACACACAGAGGCTGTGAGGTGTGTCTATCTGTCTGTGTAAAGAAAACAAGTGCCTATTGAACCGGTGTGGTCTCACATGAGTGGCTCCTAAACCCACACACAGGTCCTTTCATCCAGCGCAGGAATGACATTAACCCAGGTAATTCTCACACACACACACACACACACACACCAGTCTAGCGGTTAAAAGCGTTGGTTCAATAACAGAAAAGTCGCTGGTTAAAATCCCCAAGCCGACTGTGTGAAAAATCTGTCAATGTGCCCTTGAGCAAAGCACTTAACCCTAATTGCGCCTGTAAGTCGCTTTGGGCCCAGTTTCCCAGAATAATCTTAAAGCTAAGTCCACCGTTAGAACCTTCGTAGGAGCATCGTCAAATCTCCAAGCTGTTTCCCAAAACCACCATCATTAACGTTGCACTTGAAAATGCTCATCATCTAAAACATATTAATAAACAGTGAGATAATAATAATTAATAAGTTAACAATAAGCCCTGAGTTACAGTAAAGCGGCCGGGTCTTATCTTCCCTTATCTATCAAACATTTGATCTCCCTAGTCTAAATGATTCAAACCATCTTTAAAAAGGTGATTATACCTACAGTCGTGGTCAAAGGTTTTGAGAATGACACAAGTATTGGTCTCCACAAAGTTTGCTGCCTCAGTGTTGATAATGGCAATTAGCATATACTCCAGAATGTCATGAAGAGTGATCAGATGAATTGCAATTAATTGCAATGTCCCTCTTGTCATGAAAATGAACTTAATCCTCAAAAACATTTCCACTGCATTTCAGCCCTGCCACAAAAGGACCAGCTGCCATCATGTCAGTGATTGTCTCGTTAACACAGGTGAGAGTGTTGACGAGGACAAGGCTGGAGATCACTCTGTCATGCTGATTGAGTCAGAATAACAGACTGGAAGCTTTAAAAGGAGGGTGGTGCTTGAAATCATTGTTCTTTCTCTGTCAACCATGGTTACCTGCAAGGAAACACGTGCCGTCATCATTGCTTTGCACAAAAAGGGCTTCACAGGCAAGGATATTGCTGCTAGTAAGATTGCACCTAAATCAACCATTTATCAAGAACTTCAAGGAGAGAGGTTCAATTGTTGTGAAGAAGGCGTCAGGGCGCCCAAGAAAGTCCAGCAAGCGCCAGGACCGTCTCCTAAAGTTGATTCAGCTGTGGGATCGGGGCACCAGCAGTGCAGAACTTGCTCAGGAATGGCAGCAGGCAGGTGTGAGTGCATCTGCACGCACAGTGAGGCGAAGACTTTTGAGGATGGCCTGGTGTCAAGAAGGGCAGCAAAGAAGCCACTTCTCTCCAGGAAAAACATCAGGAACAGACTGATATTCTGCAAAAGGTACAGGGATTGAATCCCCTTTTCGATTGTTTGGGCCATCCGGAAACCACCTTGTCCGGAGAAGACAAGGTGAGCGCTACCATCAGTCCTGTGTCATGCCAAACGTAAAGCATCCTCAGGCCATTCATGTGTGGGGTTGCTTCTCAGCCAAGGGAGTGGGCTCACTCACAATTTGTCCTAAGAACACAGCCATCAATAAAGAATGGTACCAACACATCCTCAGAGAGCAACTTCTCAGAACCATTCAAGAACAGTTTGGTGACCACCAATGCCTTTTCCAGAATGATGGACCACCTTGCCATAAGGCAAAAGTGATAACTAAGTGGCTCAGGGAACAAAACATCGACATTTTGGGTCCATGGCCAGGAAACTCCCCAGACCTTAATCCCATTGAGAACTTGTGGGTGGACAAACAAAAACCCACAACTTCTGACAAACTCCAAGCATTGATTATGCAAGAATGGCCTGCCATCAGTCAGGATGTGGCCCAGAAGTGAATTGACAGAATGCCTGAGCAGATTGCAGAGGTCTTGAAAAAGAAGGGTCAACACTGCAAATATTGACTCTTTGCATAAACTGAATGTCATTGTCAATGAAAGCCTTTGACACTTATGGAATACTTGTAATTATACTTCAGTGTTACCATAGTAACTACTGACATAAAGATCTAAGAACACTGAAGCAGCAAACTTTGTGGAGACCAATACTTGTGTCATTCTCAAAACTTTTGACCACGACTGTAGATGCATTCTCCCTGCAAGTTCTGGGAGTCTAGCCTAACTCCCAGTACCTCTCCTGAGGGCCTCGAACATTCCCATAGTCCTCTAGTGCCCCATCACATGATTCATTTTGCATCATCATGATGATGTGGCAAGTGACGCTTCTTGAATGTAAAATATCTTGAAAACTTGACATTTTGGGACTGTATCAACAGTGTGTGGATTAATGAAAAAAATACCAAAATATCGTTTTGGAGTATATTTGTCCTTTAATAATAAAGTATTATATTGCTGGGTTACTATGGGCCCTGGTCAAAAGGAGTGGACTACATAGGGAACATGGTGCCATTTGGGACGCACACAGAGTTTCCATAGTGGCGCAGCTGAACCAAGTCACATTGTGCTTAACTGTATAACTGGAGGGCACAAAACCGTCCAGTTCAAACAGAGGCCCCCACACTGTGCAGTGTGCTGCGATGTAGTACAATGTGAAGTAGTGTAGTGTGTGTGTTTGTTCAGGGCCTTCTGACAGGTCCAATCAAGTGGTGTGTGTTTGAGTTTGCTGATGACGGGGGCCCGCTGGAAGCTCCCAAAATGAAATCAGCTCTAACTGTCTATCCGATCGCTACACCTGCAATAATATCTGCTAAATATGTGTATGTGACCAATAACATTAGATTTGATTTGAAATGGCACCATATTCCCTATGGTCCCTGGTCAAAAGTAGTTCACTATAAAGCGAGCAGGATGCCATTTGGGACGCAGACTTAAGCTTGTTAGACAAACCCAATGACGTAACCCCCACTAGCGTCATCACGGCAACAAAGTCAGGTGCCTTCTCCATAAGTCTGATAGAGAGGGAGAGAAAAAACAGAAGGGGGAGAGAGAGAAGGAGAGAAAGAGAAACTGAGTGAGAGAGAGTGAGAGCGTGAGAGAGATTGAAGGCAAGACACACAGCAATCCCCTTAGACCAACACTCAATCAATCTCCACAAGCATCTCTGTCATCTTTAATCAATTACTCATCCCTCTATTATCTCTTTCTCTCCCAAAACAAACACTGACCCACACAGACAGACACCAGCACTACAATACATTACAACTTCCTCTCCGTTTCTACCCAGCTACAATACACTCACAAGTATGCTCCATTCAAGTCCACACACACTCCTCATCCCCGGCTTCCCACTCATGTCGCTCTTCAGGCAGGATTCCTGTGCAATTAAACCTTTTGTTCCCATCAATTATTAACAGCCGGCGTCACGGCTAACCGCTAACAACCGCTAACAGCTTCTCTCAGCACTGAGCATGGCTAATTATGCCCCTGCTGGATCCTCCAACTCCCAGCAGGGGAGAGAGGGCAGCCTGCTGCTCAGCGAAGCCTAGCAGGGAGCCCCGAAGCTGGGTACTGAGGTTGGTAGTCGGTCTCCATGGAGCTGGGGGGTGGTGGTGGTAGAGGAGATCCATAATGTGCTGCACGTGTTTTCCCCTCAAGCCAACATGGGGTTTCTTTTCAGGGGATTGGAGATGGTGGGGGGTACGAGGTCAAGGTTGTCATTAGCCACAGATCTGGGATCAGATTACTCCCTTAACAAACCATTAGGGGAGTATAAAAATATCTGACCCTACGTCAGTGGTTTGGGGCTTCTACCCACACCCCTCATCCCTGGGACTGTGTGTAGAAGGAGTAGGGTGAAGTTGCCCCTAGACACTAATGGTTATGTTTAGGATGAGAGAGGGGAATCTGATCCTAGATGTGTACCCTCTGGGAAACTTCACCCCAGAGCGTGTCTCGAGACCCCACAACAAGAGAGAAGTGACAACAACCCCCTTCTCTTTTTCTCTCTTTCACTACAGCTATGACTCTGTGCATACACTCGCCTTACACTCCACAATGTTTACCCAACACAGCTAGGAATGAAACACACACACACACACACACACAGGCTACACAAACACCCCCCCACACACACACACACACACACACACCACACACACCATTAGAGTAGAGTGTGAGTGTCACAATATGAGAAGCTCCGGTGACACATGGCCACACAGCTGCAAGAGGCACCATGGGGGGGCTTACAGTAGAGCCTGCTAATGGGAGGACACACACATACATATTCACACACACACGTGTGCGACAAACACACGCAAACATATTATTTTAATAGCATTCCCAAACATACATTGATATCACATAGCAGCACTGATTAGATATCACAAGTACAATACACACAATCTGTCCTCCAATCCTCCCTCCATACACACACACACACACACACACACACACACACACACACACACACACACACACACACACACACACACACACATTCATCCATTTTCTCTTTTAAGCACACCCACAAACACACAAACACACACACACACTTTTCCTCTGAAATGGGGACAGTATGTGATTTCCCAGCTGTTGTCAGATGGCTGTCAGCACCACTGCACACACAAACACACGCACACAAACTCATACACACATGGCACGCGCACACACACACACACACACACACACACACACACACATACACCTCCAACCTTAACCACATGGCAGCACCTTCCTCACACACACTCAACGTTCTCTTGTGACACACACAAAAACACGCCCACACACACAGTAACACCAACAAATACACACACACACACACACACACACACACACACACACACACACACACACACACACACACACACACACACACACACACACACACACACACACACACACACCGGTCCCTTACACCTGGCCCTGGATATTGCTCTTATCTTTATCCCACTACAGAAGGAGAATCAAGCTCTGTTTAGTTATGAATCAGGTAGATGTGAGGTCTGGTCTTAGAGCAGGCTATCTGCAAACGGTCAGCTTGGGTGTGTAGATGGCAAAATCATTATTCCCTACTGATTGGCCTATAGGTTAATAAATCCCTTCTCCATTGGAGATCTGCTCCCAACGATGAATTCGTAACATGTAGGAAAGTATTTGGAAACGGAATAATTGACAATATTTTGCTTGGTGCATATATTGTGCTCCAGGAATAATTTGAGCTGCACAGATTTAGCATTGGACAAAAATTACTTAAAATTGAGAATCTCCATTGAACATGCTTTTTAGGATTATGCATAATCTGGGTCCCGAAAAGGGATGGCCCTATATCTTTCTTTTATGTAGAAATAGTCATATAAAATCATCAGATAGTCATATTGGATAGTCCACATAATTAACATTTTGAAGGATTTTTAACTTATTGTTCAAAACCCACGAAGACAATACAAAAAAAGAATCCACAAACAATATTGTGCTTATCCCCCTCACGGCAGTGAAGCAATGCACTCCGCCATGAGTCGTTCACAATCTAGTCCGGTTGCTGACACACCTCGTTTCAAATGTTTAAAAACATAATATTTGTTGTATGCCTATAATGTAAATAGTTTTAAGCACACGTTTACAAGTCTCAGTCACAAATGACAGCTCCAAAAAGCCCCCTATGTTGAAGGACATGTGAATGAGAGGCTTGTAGAATCATGACTCTTTCAGTTTTCTAGTTTTCAGTTCATCATTCGCCAGTAGGGGGTCCTGTGAGCTCGGAATTACTGACTCAAATGAAAGAAATTAGTCTAAAGATTTGTTCTTTTGACTGAACGAGTCGAAAAGATCAGAGTCAGTAAAAAGAGGCAAGAGGGACTTGTACAAAGTAAACCCTAAGCATAACTCCTTCCCTCATCCTCATCCTCATCCTCACCCTGACCTTAACCCATCGGTTTCTGGACCAATCAGATGGCCCCGAATGTGTTCTCATTCGATGAAGGGTTGGGGAGGTAGTCAGATCCAGACTTATTGCTGAGAAGAAACTAACATCCATGGGCATGGCATAGTGTTTGGCCAGAGCAAGGAGTCTGGGTAGCCAGGCAACATCGCTTGGTCATTAAACAACTGGCTGTCCAATGACTGCACAAATATCTTAACTTCTAAAAATATTTTAACATATGTTTTAGGCATACCTAATTAAGCCTAGGTAATTCATAGAATTCGGCCAATGTCTCTTTAAAAAAGCAGCCAGGGTATAGCATGCAATATGCCTAGATAAATAATAAATCCGATAAATAAATACGAATTGTAAAACACAATAATAGATATGGAGATATTATAGTTAGTAGCATCATAGGATTATTACTGAGTAGGCTAGATAGATAATTGACGGATGTCCCAACCAATTGTGGACACTAAGTTTATCCCGCAACTATAAACAACATCCAGGGTCGATGCTAGGATGTTGGGCACGGTTCGACCTTTTCAAAACAAGAAATGTATCACTTCAACTTGATATAGAAAATAGCCAAGTGAACATATTTTTCGAAACAGCGTCAATAGACAATGAAAAAACACAACCACCGAATTCACCAAGTTTACCTTAAATGGTCGCGCGCGCTGTGAGCACACTCTGGGGTTGTCAGGTCCACATTTCCGATGGTACCGTTATTCGGCACTGATACACTCTACGACCCAATTTCATTCCAAGAACACGAAAAGCATAACCATGCAGTAATATCAAATGAATAAAAAATGTCCAACTATAGGCTATTAATGACATCGATAAGAAACCCGATTGAATATGCAATTTTAAGTACAATACGAAAGTCTTACCGGCTGGCGTCTATAACTCAAGTCGTCCGGTGCACAGTTGGCTGTGTCGGGAGAAGACCGGTCCGGCTGGAGGTCGCACCATGCCGGGCGTCCTGGAACAGAATCCCCGAGGGAGAGTGCGCTGAGCACCAGGCATTCCTGGCTCTGTTTCAGCAGCTCCAACTCACATAGTCCGGCCAAACTTGCCTCAAGGCGCTCCTTATTCCGTCTGCGCTCCGCTGTCATTGGGAAAGAAAAAGCTACGTACATCGTTCTCCTTGCTATTTGGCTCTTCTTCGATCGTTTCTCAGCCGTTCCTTCCTATTTAGTATCTAAGGCTAAATTGTCTGCATATTTTATTTAATTTCAAAGTTACTTCAGTCTTTGATATCCATGTTTAAAGCGAAGTAGCGACATCAAGCTTTAGGTTACAGATGCGCAACATTGAAGCCAGAACCGAACCCATTCCTCCTGCTGGCTCAATGCTGTTGTTGGATTCCAATTCCGCAGCTGTCAATTGGATATTAGCATGCCCGGCCTTTTCCGAGGGTCCATTGGTTGCCCAGAACCCACAATAGTTAATATTCAAAAGCTATTCTACTCTTTAAGATGTCATTGGACACTGAGCTCTCCTTAGTATTCCAATCCTTGCAACGTCACATTCACTCTGCCAGTTCAGTGAATGAATCGTGCATGAATGTGTAAAAGTTGACAGTAAAGGAGAGGAACAGTTGATCAAGTTGTACCAGCTTTTAATGAAAATCCACCTTCTCCGGCTACCTCGACTAAACCCATTGTAGTCACTACACTAAAAACATTAGGGGTTCAACAAGGGTTCTTCTAAGATCCCCAACGTTCTCAGAAGAACCTTAGGGAACCTTAGGGCACTGAAAACTGCCCCCAAAAGTTTCTTCATTCTTCCTAGAACACCATAGGAGGTGGGGTTAATGGAGGAACCTCCTTAGTGGGTGAAGGTTCTGTCCAACAGAAACATTTGGATTTGAATTTGAAAGGACTTTGAATGCACTTTAAATCAAGTTTGATTTGATTTAATCCTATTTTTCAACATAGATATTTGGTTGAGAAGGAGACGTGAATCCAACATATTTATTATTAATTTGTAGATTACATTTGAAATCAGCCTATATGTATGTTCTATTTACGTTTAACCCTGGGTTGAATTGAACCAATAGCTGTTGATGATTTTACAAATGCTGTATAGCCTACACTTGCAGATACAGCGTGGGTATAGCCTACACTTGCAGATACAGCGTGGGTATAGCCTACACTTGCAGATACAGCGCGGGTATAGCCTACACTTGCAGATACAGCGTGGGTATAGCCTACACTTGCAGATACAGCGTGGGTATAGCCTACACTTGCAGATACAGCGTGGGTATAGCCTACACTTGCAGATACAGCGTGGGTATAGCCTACACTTGCAGATACAGCGTGGGTATAGCCTACACTTGCAGATACAGCGTGGGTATAGCCTACACTTGCAGATACAGCGTGGGTATAGCCTACACTTGCAGATACAGCGCGGGTATAGCCTACACTTGCAGATACAGCGCGGGTATAGCCTACACTTGCAGATACAGCGCGGGTATAGCCTACACTTGCAGATACAGCGTGGGTATAGCCTACACTTGCAGATACAGCGTGGGTATAGCCTACACTTGCAGATACAGCGTGGGTATAGCCTACACTTGCAGATACAGCGTGGGTATAGCCTACACTTGCAGATACAGCGTGGGTATAGCCTACACTTGCAGATACAGCGTGGGTATAGCCTACACTTGCAGATACAGCGTGGGTATAGCCTACACTTGCAGATACAGCGCGGTTATAGCCTACATGATTGGGATTATAATGATGACAGAACCCTGTGAGCTTGTATTTTGAATTTTGTTGTCACACATTGAGATTCGTGGTTGCAAGTACAATACGGAAATGTGTAATTTAATTTCGTAAGCTTGTATCATGATGTGTGACACATTAACAATGGTCCCAAACTTGTAACTTGACATTTGAATACATTCAATAAGATTTGCAACAATAATTTATTTTCAGAATTATTACAAATACATTTATGACTATGAATATTCTGCTGTGAAACAAAAATACACTTGCAGATTTTTTATCTGCACACGGTCTGAGTTCTTTCACTGTTGTCACGTTACCAAGAGATTCGTAAACTTGTAGAAATGTTTGTAACTTTCTAGGAAGAAAAACGCCTCACAAGTCCTCATCTGGCAGCTTCATTAAATAGTACCCGCAAAACACCAGTCTCAACAGTGAAGATGCGACTCCGTGTTGCTGGCCTTCTAGGCAGAGTTGCAAAGATAAAGCCATGTTCTGTGAAGGGAGTAGTACACATCGTTGTACGAGATCTTCAGTTTCTTGGCAATTTCTTGCATGGAATAGCCTTCATTTCTCAGAACAAGAACAGACTGACGAGTTTCAGAAGAAAGTTATTTGTTTCTGGCCATTTTGAGCCTGTAATCGAACCCACAATTGCTGATGCTTCAGATACTCAACTAGTCTAAAGAAGGCCCAGTTTTATTGCTTCTTTAATCAGCACAGCAGTTTTCAGCTATGCTGACATAATTGCAAAAGGGTTTTCTAATGATCAATTAGTCTTTTAAAATGATAAACTTGGATTAGCTAACACAACGTGCCATTGGAACACAGGAGTGATGGTTGCTGATAATGGGCCTCTGTACACCTATGTAGATATTTCATAAAAAATCAGCCGTTTCCAGCTACAATAGTAATTTACAACATTAACAATGTCTACACTGTATTTCTGATCAATTTGATGTTATTTTAATGGACAAATTTTTTTTTTGCTTTTCTTTCAAAAACAAAGACATTTCTAATCTTTTGAACAGTAATGTATATATTTTCTAGAAACCTAACATTATTAACTAGAGTGATTATGGTGGGAGTATTCCCCCCGGCAGTTTGGATTTAGCTAACGTTAGCTAGCTACATGTTGACAGCTAGTGAATGGCATTTATATCAACTTTATCAATCAGATAACTAGCAAATATATTAGTTTTCCCAAATAGCAACATTGTGTTTGGCCACTGACTTAATATGAATTTAATTCCAGTTTGTCGACAAATTAATAATTGATATGTTGGAATCACGTCTCCATCTCAACCCAAAATCAATTTTAAGAATAAGACTAAATCAAATCAAACTTTAAATTCTGTTTGATTTGATTTAGTAATATTTTTGTACTTGTATTTTAGGTTGAAATGGAGAATCCAATATATTCATGACTAACTTGAAGATTAAACTTGACATCCACCAAAGCTTGAAACCCTAGGCCTATATGTGACCGACCAACGTGATTCGGTCTTATGTAGCAAAATTTGAAATGGTGTTTTTCTACATTGGATAAAAGCAGTTTCCTTCCTGGGGAAGGAAACCAAAACAAGGTCCCCAAGACCACAGTGGCCTCCATCATTCTTAAATGATGTTTGGAACCACCAAGACTCTTCCTAGAGCTGGCCGCCCGGCCAAACTGAGCAATCGGGGGAGTAGGGCCTTGGTCAGGGAGGTGACCAAGAACCCTATGGTCACTCTGACAGAGCTCCAGAGTTCCTCTGTGGAGATGGGAGAACCTTCCAGAAAGACAACCATCTCTGCAGCACTCCACCAATCAGGCCTTTATGGTAGATAGGCCAGACGGAAGCCACTCCTCAGTAAAAGGCACATGACAGCCCGCTTGGAGTTTACCTAAAGGGAACTAAAGGACTCTCAGACCATGAGATACAAGATTCTCTGGTCTGAAATGTTTTGGTACCCTTCCCCAGATCTGTGCCTCTACAAAATCCTGTCTCGGAGCTCTACGAACAATTAATTTGACCTCATGGCTTTGTTTTTGCTCTGACATGCACTGTCAACTGTGAGACTTTATATAGACAGGTGTATGCCTTTCCAAATCATGTAAAATCAATTGAATTCACGTCTGGAGGAAACCTGGCACCATCCCTACGGTGAAGCATGGTGGTTGCAGCATCATGCTGTGGGGATGTTTTTCAGCGGCAGGGACTGGGAGACTAGTCAGGACTGATGAACGGAGCAAAGTACAGAAAGATCCTTGATGAAAACCTACTCCATAGCGCTCAGGACCTCAGACTGGGGCGAAGGTTCACCTTCCAACAGGACAACAACCCTAAGCACACAGCGAAGACAACGCAGGAGTGGCTTGGACATGAACCCGATCGAACGCCTCTGGAGAGACCTGAACATAGCTGTGCAGCGACGCTCCCCATCCAACCTGACAGAGTCTGAGAGGATCTGCAGAGAAG
This sequence comes from Thymallus thymallus, assembly GCA_023634145.1. Taxonomy (NCBI): domain Eukaryota; kingdom Metazoa; phylum Chordata; class Actinopteri; order Salmoniformes; family Salmonidae; genus Thymallus; species Thymallus thymallus. The sequence goes on along the minus strand of CM042390.1, from coordinate 2,805,770 downwards.
AATGGGAGAAACTCCCCAAATACATGTGTGCCAACCATGCAGCGTCATACCCAAGAGGACTCAAGGCTTAACATAACAACATTTTGAAAAAGTCAAGGAGTCGGAATTACTTTCGAATGCATTGTAGTTTGCCTAATTTCAGGTTATGTGACAAAACAAGCAATGCATAGTGTAGTGTCTATACCATCTGAATCATTGCGAAAAAAATGATTGTCAATAACAATGTCATGTCCTGATATGTTTCACCTGTCTGTGTTTGTCCCCTCCCCACACCAGGTGCACCCTATCTCCATCATTAATTAGTTTGTGTATTTAGCATCTTGGGTTCTGTTGGGGTTTTGCCAGATCGTCTTGCTTAGTCAGTCGTTTCCAGCACTCTCCTGTATTACTAACTCTGCCAGTCTGTTTCCCGGTATTTGGACCTCTACCCGCCTGTTGGATTACGTTCCTGTCTAGCCACTCATGTGCCTTCGACCATCTGATCTGCTGCCAAACGAACTCTGCCTGCATTACGGATTACGAGCCTGCCTACTCCTCTGTACTACCATCCTTCTGATCCCCGGTTACGAACATTGCCTGTCATTGACTACGAACCTGTCCTGCCCCAAATATCATATTAAACAGTCAATCATATCTCTGCCTCCGTGTCCGCTTTTGGGTCCCGTATATCTGTCGATCTGTCAAACAAAAATGACTGTATTTTTTGCTGTTTGAAGCTGGTTTACAAAACTGAACGAAAAGACACAAAAACGAAACTGAAGAACATGAAGCTTAGAACAGATTTACAGCTTCTTAGACTTGCTTACAATAAGAATGACAGATCTATAACTCACATTTCTGTATGAATTTGGTCCATATTAAAACAACCCCCAAGACAACTCTAGTTTGGTGTCAGTCATTGTCAGTCCCATTAAATCCCCCAGTGAAAAAGCTGAAAGGCGCTACGTTCATTCATCTGCTTGCTCTGCCCTCATATTTAGTCACACATTGAAGGGATTTTCTATTTTATTTTCAGGACAACCAGGGCTACAAGTAGAGTACAACACTATTTGACAGTTTCATGAGTTTTATTGACAAATGTAAAAGAAATATGGTCCGCCAAGCAAAAACCTGATAAGAAATGCATTTATAAGAATGCTATACTTAAATAAATTGTTTGCTCAGTGTGAAATGGATTTCCAAGTAGTCAGTGACATCTGTTTGGAGTTTGTAACAGCAATTATGTGAGCTTACTACAGTATTATAGACACTATGTCCTGGCAAGGACATGAATGAACAGCTGACATTCTAAATGCATTCACTCCCTTATTCTATCCTTTTAATAAGGCTATAAAATGCATGTCTTATTGAGAAATATCTTGTTAACATGGCAGCACCACTATCAGATTAAAGATATGACTGAAAATAGACTTTAAATGAATGAATGAATGAATGAATGAATGATTGACCAAATGTAGCACTGACAAAAATGGAAGCCAAGTGAAAATTGCTCAAGGGGGTTAAGACAGACAAACAGACAGCTGCAGGGGTGAGTCAGACAGACATGGGTCAGCAACAAAACACATACTTTCCATTATTTTATTTTATTCCCTCCATCTCTACTCCTCCACAAACCAATAAAGCCTTTAGAATGTTTTTTCTTTGTCCCCGCCCCCCCCCCCCAAGACCACGCCCAGCGCGGATGGGTTTCTCTAGCCTGTGTACACAGGAGCTATACACAACATACACATACAGTATTATCTGTATAAATATTTCAGTCATATATAGGAGATCAAAACACTTAAAAAAAAAAAAAAAAAGATTAGGTTTTGTATACACACACACACAGAGGATATACAATGCCACAACAACATACACATAGATGGAAAACTTGCACCTGTCTGAGGTGTGTGAGTGCACAAGTGTGTGTGTGTGTGTGTACTGAAGTGAAAGGTTTGAAAGCATCGGAGGTCAGGCTTCTTGGGTTTGCCATGGAAACTTAACCACAAACACAAGCTCTAAAATAAATCTTTTCAATTTGCTATTTATGTCTCATGCTCAATTTAAGACAATATTTTCTACCTATATTGTGCATATTGTTAATAATTTCCTTAGAATTTACAATAATTTGGCAAACATGACCAGGTCCAGCTGCGGCTTTGTGAGCATTCAAATGAATAAAGAAAGCTCTTTCAGTTTCAGGTTTTTAAGAACACTACTTTTTTGGGTGCAACATATTTTGATTGTTTTCTCAGACACTCAAACATGCTTACAGACCATTCTATTAAAAAAAACATAATTTAAACATTTCATATTCAGGGGCCATTTGAGGCATTCCTGCAATATAAAGCACCTATGCATAGAACTCATCTGAGATTGTGTATTCAATTAAATAAGACAAGAATCTAGCATGCATTCTCTATAGAAGGGTGTCTATGTTTTTCAGAAACCCTAACAAAGGCAGCTTACTATTGAAATGTTAGATAATTCTTTGAATATATTTATTGCATCCTTAATGGGGAAACAGCCACGTCCGTTTGTGATATTACAACAACAAAGTTACTGCAAACAACGAACACAGTTTTTCCCCCTCAACAGCATTGCACCATATAAAGTCAACAGAAATGATTGTCATGTCGACAGGTGAAATATGTAAGGTACAGTATAAATCATTGTAATCTAATCGTGGGCCCTTTCTCTCAAGAATGCCATTTAATCTGCCCTGAATAGTTCTCGTTGTCTCAATCATCATTTTTAAAAATTAGGTTTAACAACTTGACCTGAACTAGGTCAGATGGCCATTTCAGCATGTCCATGTCATAGCGCAAGCGAGTGGGATTATCATTCAGCAATAAAGTAAATGATTCACATCCATAATGTATGAAGTCCTACCCACTGTGTCAATCCATTGCATATATTGTTGTTTTTTCATTCAGATGAAACCCTCCTCTTTTTGGAATGTACGTTAGTTGTGTCGATCCAGGGTCAAAACCATTAGCACACACTATAGCAAAATGCTTTGTAACGGTGTTTCTTATTGGACACATTCAGGTACATCCCTCTCTGTTTTGGCCCGTTTGCTTCCTAGTGAATATGGCCCATGTCTACAACATTGTATCCCAATTCGTAATGTTGTTAAACTCAGACATAATTATTTTGTCCTAAATGTTATTGCACAACATGCACTGTATATGTCTTCATCCCAATCTCTCAAACATACCAGTTAGTGACTGAATCAATGGTGGCAGGCTTTGTTTGTTTCCAAAAGTCATCACAAGAATCCTTGATAGTCCTGACAATTAAAAATACATTGGTGGCAGGCAAATATGGAAGTGTTCAGCTGTCGTATGCTGTGTATTTTGGTAGCTATGTGTTTCCATAGACAGATGGGGAGATACTAAAATAGAAGTTTTGGCTACAGTAGATACCATTCTGGGCATTTTCAATATTGGCCATTTTAAATCAACAAGCACAAACGAAGTGGGAATGGTTGACGGTGTCAACTTGACACATCTAATATGCCAGGACATAGCCCACGACAGACATCTTTGGGAAGACAGAGGAGTACAGTAGGTTAGACCCAAGTTCAAAAACTATTTGAAATCTTTCAAATACTTTGAGAGTTTGTTTTAAACAGCCTAGAGTGCCAAATGGGCGGGGTCTGCAGTTTTAGGGATTTTCTATTGGTCATAAAAGGCAGGAAAGCTCAATCAAGCAAAGCCCAAATATTTGAAATGATTTCAAATGGTACTGTATTTGAATCCAGTTCTGCAGTGGGTGAACACTGAACGTTGCCCCAAACGTTTGATTGACATTTTTCCTATACACTGTACCTCTGAATACCGTACAACTGACATTACTCTTGTTCTTTTACAGCTTCAAGCATACTTTCAATGAGGAAGTTCACAGTTTTAATCATCAAATATTTCGTAGTAATCAACGTTTTTCGGGCTCAGCTGCAGTATCCCTTTGTAAAACCACGTCCCTATCCGAAGAAATACCCTCCCTAAAATACGGTCCACTTCCTCTGTGGTTAAAAGCTGAACAAACAGGTGCCCTGTGAAGAAGGTTCATAGAGTGACATCCACATTATCATAATACTGATCCGTCTGACACAGTATTTGGGCTAATAAAATACTGGAGGAAAAAAACTAAATAATTTTTGAAGCGTGGTAGGGACACATTCAAGCACCATTGCATGTGTAAAATCACTTAGGGCCCATACCAATGCCTATACAGTACACTCCCAAGTACATTCTGTTCCAGCCCATACAGCACAGCCACAAATGAATTGATACAATACAAAGCAGACAAATAAAAAATTACAACAATGCCCAAAATGAAATAATTATACGTTAGCATAAAAGTTGACACGTAAATCTTGGCAACAATTAATTGATTGATGTGTCCATAACCTAAAACAAATCATCCTGAAGGACAAGGTTGAAGACGTGTTTGGACAAAACCTAAGCACAACGTTAATATAACATTTGGGGTTGGCTAGGGCCAAGAATGCCCTGTTCCTGGAAGAGCGATGCATCATTGGAAAATACTGGGTGTTTCTCAAAATGCATACTACCATGCTCAAAGCATGCAAATTGGATCACAGGAGGGTCGGAGTATGAGTCCAAATCAAAGTATACGAAACAAAGCACAAAGGACACTTCTTGAATGCGTACTCTGTCTGTACATATTTTGATGCATGTTTCAATGGAAAGTATGCACAGAAATATGACGCAAACGTAAAACATTACGCAACATTTATTGAAATCAATGGTGGTCATTTTTGAGCTGAAACGAGAGAAAATAAACTCCGACATTTCATATGTTGCATGACTACAATATTTTATCTTGACAAGTTAATAAATACATGCTGTGTTAATTTTGGCACGTTAACCTGCCTACAATACCCACTGTAGCATGAGTAGATCGCAAGCCCATAGTAAGTCAATAGGGCGAACTGGCTAACTACTACTGTTAGAATTTACATCTAATTTGCATAACATTAGTTTTAGGTCATTTTTGCCTGTTAAACTAGCTGGCTAGCTAGATTATTACGATTCACATATAGCTAGCTGATACTTATTAAATAAAACATTTGCTTTGTGTACATCTAGTTTTGCCTATTGTTTTTTTTGTCCTGACTGGAAGAAGGTTCAGTGAATGGGAGATGCAGCGTGAGGTAATACAGTAGGGGGAGTGCTTCTCTAATGTAATGTTTCTCCACACTCTAGTCCTCACAAGAACGTACTCAAGAGAACGTCTTTGGAGAATGCACTCGGAGCAAGACAGTGTGGAGCACGGTAGTATGCATATTGAGAAACACCAACTGTGTACCTCTGCAAAAGCTGACCGCTTTCTCATCCGTGTATGCTAACAAGCTAGCAACGTAACCAGTTATCCAATACATTCTCACTGCTGCTAAAAGCTATAGCTAGCTCCCCTGTCCACAAATAAAAATCAAAGGGGTAGGGCTACTCTACACGCAGTAGAGAACATGCCTTAGAAAACATTAACACACACATAGAAACACAACGCCATGGCACAAGCTTTCAGGGAATCCTGCCCTGATACACCGCGGAAGCCTGGTATAAATTAGCCCTGACTGCAATTGACTTCTACAAAAAAATACATACATCATTATAATATATTCATATTCATATATACACACTACTGTTCAAAAGTTTGGGGAGAAAAATGTCCTTGTTTTTGAAAGAAAAGCACATTTTTTGTCCGTTCAAATAACATCAAATTGATCAGAAATACAGTGTAGACATTGTTAATGTTGTAAATTACTATTGTAGCTGGAAACGGTTGTTTTTTTATGGAATATCGACATAGGCGTACAGAGGCCCATTATCAGCAACCATCACTCCTGTGTTCCAATGGCACGTTGTGTTAGCTAATCCAAGTTGATCATTTTAAAAGGCTAATTGATCATTAGAAAACCCTTTTGCAATTATGTTAGCACAGCTGAAAATGTTTGTGCTGATTAAAGAAGCAATAAAACTGGCCTTCTTTAGACTAGTTGAGTACCTGGAGCATCAACATTTATGGGTGCGATTACAGGCTCAAAATGGCCAGAAACAAAGAACCTTCTTCTGAAACTCTTGTTCTGAGAAATGAAGGCTATTCCATGTTAGAAATTGCCAAGAAACTGAAGATCTTGTACAACGCTGTGTACTACTCTCTTCACAGAACAGCGCAAACTGTCTCTAACCAGAATAGAAAGAGGAGTGGGAGGCCCCGGTGCACAACTGAGCAAGAGAACAAGTACATTAGTGTCTAGTTTGAGAAACAGATGCCTCACAAGTCCTCAACTGGCAGCTTCATTAAATAGTACCCGCAAAAAAACAGTCTCAACGTCAACAGTAAAGAGGCGACTCCGGGATGCTGGCCTTCAAGGCAGAGTTGCAAAGAAAATACATATATCAGACTGGCCAATAAAAAGAAAAGTTTAAGATGGGCAAAAGAACACAGACACTGGACAGAGGAAGATATGGCTTTTCTTTCAACTCTGCCTAGAAAGCCAGCAACCCGGAGTCGCCTCTTCACTGTTGATGTTGAGACTGGTGTTTTGCAGGTACTATTTAATGAAAAAGGGTTTTCTAATGATCAATTTGCCTTTTAAAATGATAAACTTGGATTAGCTAACACAACGTGCCATTGGAACACAGGAGTGATGGTTGCTGATAATGGGCCTCTATACGCCTATGTAGATATTCCATTAAAAATCAGCCGTTTCCAGCTACAATAGTCATTTACAACATTAACAATGTCTACACTGTAGTTCTGATCAATTTAATGTTATTTTAATGGACAAAAAATGACCCTAAACTTTTGAACTGTAGATACACACACACACACACACA